>OZ018319.1:154532384-154564884 GCA_963969495.1 Ceratothoa steindachneri
AGGAGCATCGAGACTTAGCGTGGTGGGATGACCCGGTCTTTGGCGCCCATGGCGCCAAAGACCGTTGCGCAAAGCTTTGAAACCGCCGAGACTATTATCCCTCATCCCTGGTGCGCCAAGTCTAATAAGATCTCCGCTCCTCTTGGGGGGGGGGGGCCCTGGTGACCCACTTCCGCTGAAGCAGCATAAATACTTCGAGAAAAGCTTTGAGAAAGCAGTACCATACAGCCTCGTCTTGGTTAGCAGTCACGTACAGTCTCGTATGCCCTGCTCCACCTCCCAACGGCTTCCAGCTACGAAGGCGATACGGCACTTCTCTACTCGCTCTCGCTCGTACCCGAGGCCAGAATTCCCACCGATAGACAATAGACACGGACAGGCATCTATCACTTGGTTATCGACTTCGTTTAACGACTGGAGTACTTCCTCGCTCATTTCTTAGTGAGGTTAAAAAAGGAGGAATCTTGCAAGTTCAACTTGGCAGCGCCCCGTTTACTCGCCGTATTGAAGCCACATGTCAATTAGGCTTTACGTGAATCTCCCCGATAATTGCACTCTCCCATTTTCTCTAGAAGCAATCACCGTGCATCCTCTCTCGGACTCTCGTACCCATCGAGTCATTTGTATCCCCCCCTCCTAGTTTGGTACACCGGGTCTCATTCTATTTATTGTCATTTATTTACTTGTGCTATTAATATTTTCTTTGTATATAGTAAAGTTATATAATTTTCTATCATTACTTTCTATAATCCCAGGACCTCTAAGAATTGATTATTTAGGCCAACCGCCCGCGACTTTGTTTATTTAACGCTCGCACTGGGATCCATAACCCGATTCTCTGGCGTGCCCTCTTCATGGTTACCTTACCACAGGAGGCTTGAAATGGGTACGCACATAATTATGCGCATGTAAGTAATCCAAAATATTTAATGTTTTAATATATATATATATATATATATATATATATATATATATATATATATATATGAAAATTAACCCACAGGAAAATGAAAAGATGAATTTAAGCACTTTCGAACTATATTTAAAAGATTCCTTGGAAATGAACTTGCAAATATAGTTCGAAAGTGCTTGGATTCATCTTTTCATTTTCCTGTAGGTTAATTTTCATATTATTGCTTTCCTCACGTGCCACTTTGTGAGTTTGTTCATTATATATATATATATATATATATATATATATATATATATATATATATATATATATATATATATATATATATATGATGAAAATTAATGCAATATCGCAAGAAAAGATGAGGAATTAAACCACATTCTCCGAAGACAATTTAATTCAGAACAGTTTCGGTGTATCTCCCCCCCCCCCTTTTTTCAACTGACACTGGATAGAAAATATAAGAAAAGTGCTTACAAACATAACACAGGGTCAGGTCGTGAAAGATCCCCTTTTTTTCCCCCAATCCCCTACTTGTGGCTAATCAGGGTGGGGGGGTTAGGCCTAAACATATTGAAGGGCTGACATTTTACTATTTTGTTTATTTGTTTTCGTATTACAGGATTAAAAGAAAATTGACCCTCAGATAGATTTAAATTAGGAACTGATGATATCAAGCTCGATTCTACGATTCTTCTCTTAACATAGTTAGCCGATTTAAATACCATTTTACTTCCATTGAAATCGATCAAATGATTCAAGTCTCTAACATGGCAAAATATTCCACTGCTTTCGCTGCCCACTCTAATATCTCTTTTGTGTTCATACGATCTCTTATCTAGATTTCTCCCCGTTTCCCCTATATAAACTTTATGGCAATCGTTGCATGGTATTGCATATACTCCTATGTTATGATGTTCTTTGGGTTTGCTGGCAATCATCAATTGGTTTAAGGAATTATTATATTTAAAGGCTAGATTAATACCCGCTTTTCCAAATATGTCATTTAAACTATTTAATTTATTATTAAATGGCAATGGTATACATTTGTTGAAGTCATTAGTGCGGGAAGGCTTATTACCATAGAATGTTTTCCTAGCTGCAAAATGGGCAGACGATATGAACCAATCGGGGTAATACAAATTAGAAAAAATGGTCCTGATAATGCCAATTTCTTCATCTAAATAGGAAGGATGACATATTTTCTAACCTTTCCCTTAGAGCATAAAAATATGTCATCCTTCCTATTTAGATGAAGAAATTGTCATTATACAAAAAATATTACGCCGATATTGTTCACATCTGACGCTATCGTCTGACGTCATATGAGATATGCTGTGGCCCAAAATTGTAGCCGACTAACAGCGCCATCTACCGTGTGCCCCGAATCTGAAGTGTTACCAATGATAAGATTAGCTCCTGGCAAGATTTCTTGTTTTATTAATGAAAACAAATCAAAATGGCGTTTTCTCTCGTTACTGTTGTTTTCAAATTAGCACGCATTGTTTTTGTACCATAGAAAGTACCTAATCTGTCCATAAAGTTAGTTCCAACCTAAAATAACCTCATGTAACTTACAGTACTGAGAAATAAGGTCTGCTGACCAAAAAGTCATCTGCTCTCATATATTCCGATTTATGACCTTTCGACCTTCAAAACTTTGAATAATTCATGGACTAACCTTGGGAAGACCTTGGAAATTCTATTGGTGATACTTCAGTTTCGGGGCACACAGTAGGTGGCGCTGTTTATAGGCTACAATTTTGGGCTACAATATGTCTTATGACGTCACACGGTATCGTCAGATGTGAACAATTACGGAATTATATTTTTTTGTATATGAGTATATACTGGAGGGCTGCGCCCCCCAGACGCCCCTAATTGATTGAAACGCAGGATCATCGCAGGGTGGTCTCCCTGCAGTGATATATCCCCAACGAGCAGTCCCCTTGAATTTACTGGGGGGGGGGGTTTCTCCCCAACAGCTTTTTACTGGCAGAAAAACCTAACCTAATAACAAACAATTCTTCCTTCTATAGGTTTCTTGATTAATTTATGCGCCTCTAGATAATCTAAAAGTTTGTCGCGATCATACAAAGTAAAGCCGAATTCAGACAAAGAAGCACATGGAAGCACAAAAACACAATAACGAAAGAAAAACATTTGCAAAACGGGTCCTATTTATAAGCTACGATGTTGCCAGTAAGAAGCTGTTATCGTTCGCATAAACAAAAAATACGAAAACAAAACAAAAAACAACATAAGACATCAAGAAACCTTACCTAACTTAGAAAAAACTATAAACGAGCAGGCGCAGATATTTAGTAAATAATAGACTAAAAGTTACAAATCCCCAAAAGAACAAAAAAATATAACGCAGTGATTGTCACATCTGACGCTACCGTCTGACGTCATAAGAGATATGCTGTAGCCCAAAATTGTAGCCGACTAACAGCGCCATCTACCGTGCGCCTCGAATCTGAAGTATTACCTTATCATTTACCAAAAATGTAAACATTGTTAAAAAACACTTAAATTTTAAGATTAAATAAAAAAAAAAAATTTACCTCTTTTAAGTGACCCCGTTCGACCCGGCCTTGGCCACTTTGTTGTACCAACACGCTACAGAGAGGTGGTTACTACACCACCTACCAACTCTATTTATAAAAGAATTTAAACCTAAAATCTACAGCTTGATGAGCCATTCCCTCTAATATATTGCATACCAACCTTTTATCATATATTCTAATTCAACACTATTCATCTTTTTAATATTTATTTTCTGTAAGGTTAAATCATTATAATTTAATGTATTCCTTAAGACCCCAAATTTGTGAACTTATATTTCTTGCAGCGTTGTCAAATTAAATATTTTAATAAAGATTTTGAAAGTTATATAAAATTCAGGTTGATAACCTTTTAAGTTTCTTAATAGTATTTTAATACCACTTTGGGGTTCCACTACAATCTGAAATCAAATTAGTACCACTTAAAAGGTGGTAAATAACAATTAAAAACATTACTATTACTCACCGATATTGCATAATAGATGAACAAGTGCATGTAGCAATAGGTAGATATATGACAAAAACCTTGTCCGAGTAAAACTTAGCACACAAACGCTATCAAAAGCGATCTTTAGCTGCTGGAAACATCTCAAGGGAGCTCCAGAAAGCATAACCGAACACCTTCGCGTGTTGCGGCTGACTGGACGAAAACTCCAGAGGAGGAAATTTAAGACCCAATTTGAAAAAGTTTTTGATTTGAGGCAAACAGAGACGAAACAGTTGGACCAAATTTCCCTAGTGCTATTTCCCTAAGAAAGCTATCGTAAGATGAATACAACCGGTCTTATTGGACCATCAACTTATTTTTGTTTGTTTACTGTGTTATGGGAGAGACAATTTATTTCTATTTACCTCGTTTGCATGGGACAGGAGAGGCTTGCTTATAGATGGCGAAGATGAAGAATACCAATAGAGTCTTCCAATGCGTTTCGTAACAAACGACTAAACCGGAATATGGATCGCTCGTCTGAGAAACCGCGCAATAAGCGGCGTTGATGCGCCGCCCACCCTGTGAGAAACATGTTGATGACGCCGATTGCCCGGCCGCCCATTCGTGACCCAAATTGCTGTAATTAAGAAACGATTTTGATTGGTACCAATTATTTCCTCCTCTTAAATAGGCCAAAACACTTAGAGATGGGAGGGTAATTTTGAATAAGAATGGCGCACCCGTGATACTTCTTCATACCGTTGCAAAAGTGTCCTAGGATTAATATTTCGATTGTTGAGAAGGTCATCACACTCTATAAAGTCACAAAATGACGATTTAATATATTACTATTTGATGGGAGATGGACTTTTTAGTTATATTTAGTTATAAATATGCTAAATAGGACGTTTACCAATAAAATAAATTGATATATAGTGATTTTTTAACGTTAGTGCTGAATTTCAACCACTACTCTTGAGTTGCAATAACCTAGTAGTTGCGCCACTTAAAACCATTTAATCAATCAATCACTACTCCCGAAACATTTTGACACGGTTTTGTTTCAAAACAAGGGTGCCAAATTTTCGAAATTTTTCCATTTTCCAGGTTAATTAACTTTTAAAATTTATTTCAATTTTAATCATCGAGATCACAAAAATATTTGCAATAACATTTAGCTATTTTTATCCCTATAATTAATCTTCCAACCCAACGTGTTATAAAAAATATTATTACTTGGCAATACAGCACAGCAAGGTCTAGTGGCAGTCATCCAAAACTATTCGAGGCTTTATAGAGCATATAAATAATGATATCATAATTTACTTACTTTTATCCGAAACATTTTGAAAAAAAGTGACATGACTAATTTGGGCAAATGTACCTTAGTGAAAGCCGCATTTAAACCAAAGTAGCACAGGGTATCCTATTAGTTCACTATATTCTTACATGCATAATTACGAGTAGCTGTTCGTAAGCAGGATGACATTGACTTTGTGATTTAATATTATTAATTCCGTTTTCCCGCTCAGTTACGTTAGTCAAGCTTTAATCACCTTCAGTAATTGACCACGACTATTCTTCCTTGAACAATCCCGCAAATGCTTTCCTTAAAATCAGGCTAAATTCTTTCATAATAAGATTTTAATATATTTACACTGTTTGGTGACTATAGCAGTGGAAACCTATAGTGATTAACGTGAGATCCAAACCACAGGTCGCTATAGCAACCTCCAGAAATTCGACCTGTATTGAAATTCCCAACCTTTTTAAACTTGGTTCAACGGGAGAACCAAGCTGCAGCTGACATTTGGAGGCTTACGTGCCGTCCCGTTCCCAAAGCCACCCTCCCGGTGTCAATGCCTGCAGGGCGGTTCGGCGGCTTTACATCCGCACATTTTTAATTTCTCTTTCTTCACCAGTTCCAGTTCTCTCCTTACAAACTTTCATCGGGCGATGCCCTCGTTGGTTTTGCTTTAAGTTTTGAAGGAAAAAATCAAGGTGAGAAGCTTAGTTTCCACTCTGTTAGGTCATAAACTTAGTCACACGATACATCAGTCGCGCCTCCGATTGAGGCTAGCAAAACATGTCACACCTCTTCTTATCATTGTAGTAGTGTCAGAGATGTAATATTTTTTTAGGGCGGAGGGGGGCTATCACCCCTTACACGATTACCACAAGTAAATATTTCAACTCCATTTGGCAACGCAAGAATGCTTCGACATTGCAAAGTACCCCTTGTTTACGGTTCAGTTTTGTTATCATCATTTGTATATTTTGAGTTATTTGATGTGTTAGAGGGTTTATGTTAGGTTATTTGGGTTTGTTATCTTTATATGATGATTATAAGTCATTTTAATTTTCTTAATTGTACAGAAAGTTGAGAAAAATAATCGTAAACTGAAAACAAAATTGGCTTGAGAAGTCTTCTTTAAATCCCATCAGACGGCCAAAGTTACGCTCGTTCGTTTGAAGATGGTGTCTCGGGGAAGCTGGTTTTTTTCTAGGTTAATATTTGTTATTTTTTATGTAATTTTAAACATTTAAATAACTAATCCCTTCCGCCTTCATATTGTTACATTTCCTGCACAAGTAAACGGAATCCCATAATTTGGTAATTTAGGAGGCCCAAATTGTAAATCAAACTTTGTTATCTCTTTCCTTGTTTGTTTTTTTCTGTTTAATACGCGTGAACTTAGCTGTCGGTATCATGTAAGTAGTCTATGGATCTAAGAGGTATAAGACCCTAACATTTTTGGGCCACTTGACCTAAACTACTTCCAAATTTCGGAAGAAAACTTTTAAAGGTGAAAATCAAGGGTTTTTTAAGCTTAAAACTAATATACGATTAAGAGGAGAGGTTACGTCAACATTAGCTCACATTTGATCTGCATATTGTGATAACCCATCGGTCTGACAATGATATAACGCAAATTTCGCTTCAGGAAATAATGGTTAAAATGGTCGCCTATCAAGTTGTCGCCATGCTTTTACTCAAGAAGTTGTCTTACATGGATTCAAGTCTTCGCTTTCATTCTATCACCATATGAGTTGTTAAATTAAATATTCATAAAGTTTCAATATTCAGACATAACACTATTCACTAAATTCGCGGAGAATCATTTAAATATCTGCCTTCCCATCCTTTCGTTTTTAGAGCGAAATATGCGCAAATTTTTACAATTAATACAATGTCGTATCTTTATATTGGGTTTTCATTACCACTTCTCCATATTTAATTTTTATTTCTAAAATGTTTAAGCCCACAACCAGAATTCTACAGATAAAATATCCCCTAATAAGGATTGTCTAACTTTCTGAGACAGCAATTTGAGATAAATTTTTAGTTGTCACTATCAATTTAATCTTCTCAAAATTCTTCTATGTGGTTCATGCCTCAGTATAAGACTTGGCTATTTTATATCATCAATCCAATCTAGGTTAAATGAAGACCAACAGATGCATGCTTATCTTGTCACTCATAGAAGCCATATTAAAAGCTGTTAAAATGCTCCTTCCTTTTCACAAAGAATTTCAATAGAATTATTAGTCTACCTATTGTCGTAGATTCTATTCGATTTCTCATTCAGAAATAAATACGTCTATATCAAATTTTGTTACGTAGATCCTTAAGCTTTTTTTAATCCTCGTAGCTTTCCGTTTCATTAAGTAGTTACTGGCTCTGAAAGAAACTATGTTATTCCTGATGCATGAGTGATGAACGCATTTTCAGGGATAAATACTACAAATGCCTCCGACAACCCTTCTTAATGCTAGAAGTTTGTATAAGGGTATCAGTAGCACTAATTCTCTCACAACTTTATTGTAATAAGAAATTGGTAAAGGAGGCATAGAATTCTACAGGGAGAAAACTGATTTTTCAACACCCCTAAAGAAATATATCGCACTTTCTTAATCTTCATCTATTTCTTAAATTCGTAATATAACTCGACCATCACTGCAAAAGACCTCCTTAGTAGGGCAAAGTGAACCCCGGAAGAAAGCTCAGTTAGGGAACGTAAAATAGGAAGTCCCTTAGGGAGACGAGCCAGAGACCTTGGAGAGGCGTATAGTAGAGCAGGGGGTCCCTTAGGGAGACGAGCCAGAGACCTTGGAGAGGCGTTTAGTAGAGCAGGGGGTCCCTTAGAAGGACGAGCCAGAGACCTTGGAGAGGCGTTTAGTAGAACAGGGGATTCCCTTAGAGAGACGAGCCAGAGACCTTGGAGAGGCGTTTAGTAGAGCAGGGGGTCCCTTAGGGAGACGAGCCAGAGACCTTGGAGAGGTCTTTAGTAGAGCAGGGGGTCCCTTAGGGAGACGAGCCAGAGACCTTGGAGAGGCGTTTAGTAGAGCAGGGGGTCCCTTAGGGAGACGAGCCAGAGACCTTGGAGAGGCGTTTAGTAGAGAAGGGGGTCCCTTAGGGAGACGAGCCAGAGACCTTGGAGGGGCGTTTAGTAGAGCAGGGGGTCCCTTAGGGAGACGAGCCAGAGACCTTGGAGAGGCGTTTAGTAGAGCAGGGAGTCCCTTAGGGAGACGAGCCAGAGACCTTGGAAAGGCGTTTAGTAGAGCAGGGGGTCCCTTAGGAAGACGAGCCTGAGACCTTGGAGAGGTGTTTAATAGAATAGGTCCAATAGGGTAGGAGGATCTTAGTGCGCGTCACTACAGAGGCATCTAAGGAACCAATAGTTACACATCAAGAATAGGGATTAGAGTCTCTTAGAATTTGCCCTCTGTTTCATAGGAGGAAAATGGCGGAGTGGGAGGGGGGTATTAACCCCGACTGGATAACAATGGAAATGAAATGCAAGAGGATAACCTGGAGATGGAACTAAGATGCACACAAGAGAGTGACGTACTGATACGAACCTTTTAGGCCAGGATCGAGGTTGCACTAGGCAAAATGATCGATATCCAAATCGGATAAGTAGTTTAGATTAAATTCGGTTAAGTTAGGTTATGTTAGGTTAGGTTAGGGTAGGTTCACACAAAGAAAAATAGATAGAAAAGTCGTATCTGAGGAAAAAGTAAACACTCTCAGGTAAATTGGGCTGCCCCAAAACTTACCACCCCAAGTAATTAGCAAATAGGTCATTCATATGACGCAAAGTCTATCTCTTGTTAGGAATTCACACTAAGGACGAAGTCAAACAAGGTCAATTGACCTTATGACCATATGACCTTACGACCTTCAAAACTTTCAACAAGTGTGGCAATCCGACCCATATTTAGTTTTATTGTAATAATTCCCGGACTAATTTTGGAATAACCTTGGCAATTATATCACTCGAACGAGAATGTAAAACAAGATAAGGGTTTTAAATTTCGTTAGAATCGACGGATTAGTTGCGATGTTATTGCCAAAAACCTAATTAAAAAGTAAAACAGTTACCACCCGACCATCGACCTCCGGGCTGAAATAGTAACTTATAGAGCCGCTTTTACGCGACTAAAGATGAACTGGAATCCAAATCACTTCTTGAAAATTACCGAAGTCCTAAATTTGAGGAACCTCACCCATGTATTCAAGATGGTGTGGAACTGTTTCGATATGGCAACGAATCATGGAATATTTGCGTTTGGAATGGAAATACCACATGAAAACATTGAAAACAACCAAGAAATGCGTTACCACTGGTGGGCCACAGAGAGCCATGGGATTAAACTGTCCCAGGAAGAAAGACCTAATAGAAAAGAAAGAAAAGGAAACTAGAGAACAAGAAAACAGTAGAATGAATAGGACTAACGTAAGTGTGGCTAAAGCAGCAATTAAGGAGACGCAAAATAAGAAGGCAGTACTAAAAATAGAAGAAGGAACTGGACTGGATATTCTGGCCTGCAAAATGTACGCGCATATACAGAATATCGCAATGGCTGGAACCTTCTCTGACACACTCAATAATGATACTGAAAAAAAACAGGAATCACCAAAATGTGGTTCCCAGTAAACGCCCCTGTCGGCTCATATACTCTGAAACATTCTAATAACTTGGTAGGGAAAGTTAGGATTTCTCATTTCTTAGTAAATCAATTTTGATCAAACTTTTTCCAGTTGGTCTGTAAAATATGGCAACCATAATGGGTTTTGTTTTTCATTATGCTGTGTTCCGTCCTTCAAATTTTATTTCAAATTCGTCGTTTTAGGGGTGAACCACGCTAATAGATTTTGAATGAAGGTAGCCGATCTAGACATATTTATGGAGAAAACGAAGGGTAATTATACATATTAAACATACCTTGCGTATATATTTAACAGAAAATCGTAATTATAATACACGATTGATGAACATAATGAATTATTTGCCCACGTGAGTGCAATTCCACGGATGACTTTAAAACCCCTATTATGCATGGACTCTGTTAATTCTTAATAGTAGCAGGTTAGGCTGCCTCCGCTTTAGCTTTGATGGTGCTCGTGTTATATAATATGTAGGCTGCTGGCACCAAATTGTAGCTCGGTGGATTTATCAAATCCTAACAAATTGCCTTACATGTAAATAACGAAAATAATATGTCTAATATGAGAATAAGTAGATGAAAATATGTATGTTAATTTTTATATATTAATTTGTATAGAGAGTAAGCAAATGAAAATACATATGTTAATTTGTATAAATAAAGATGAGGCAAGCGGTTATTAGAGTCGCGCGCGGGAACACACAAAATACGAACGCGGAAAGCAGATATCAAGTCGAACACCTGAGTCAATACGAGGTCACGCATAAACAAACATTCGCGTCTTGGGAAATATTTATCAGAAAACGGGAGGCTACAAAGCAGCTGAGCAAATACAGAGTTTGAACAAGAGAAAAATTAACACTGATCTGTAATAAGCGATTCCTATAATAAAGATAAAACTATTGGAAATATGTAGGTATATCTTACACACACAGCTATTCGGTAGCTCCACCCTAGGGGTCGAAATTAACGAACCAGACAACTGGGGTCCGCCCCTCTCGGACAATTCTAGGTCACGCCCCTTAGGAAACGAACACATATAGTCAGACATTTATTATTTCAGGAGACAGAAGGACAACCAGAGTCAGAGAAAGATAATCATTGTTCGTTAACACCGTTTACTCCCTTAGCAGCGTTAAGAAACCCGTTTAATTCGCCTAAGTCCTGTCGCATTTTGAACCCAATACTTCGCGTAAAATCGAAAGCCTACTTATTGACCTCAAATTACTCGTGACGTGCCACTTGCCCCTTTAAGTGGCCAGTATAAGAATAAAATTATATTTTTTGCTACGTCCTTTTCGAAGTCCTTCTTTACCCCGATTACCAGGAAATCTTCGGTAAGCCGAGCCTAAATCATAACCCTCGTGCAAAATTATTAATGAGTCAGAAAAAAATCGACAGTGGCATAAAGTAAGCCCAGTTGCCAAAGGTCCTCACCATCCGTTGTGCGCAGTAGCAACGAGGACTCTTCAATACACTCGCCATTGTGACTACCGACCGAGCTCACACCAACCGGGTAACATTTACATCCACTTCCCTATTAGATAAACCACCTGTTACCATCCCTTTTTATCATCCATAAACTGATTCCCCATTCAGGTATAAACAGGCTAGCTATAAACCGGTGACAGCCTCCCCATAACTTCTTTAGACGAAATTTGATTTCATTCATCAGCATAAACATCTTATTAAATGATGGACCACGAATTTTCGATTGGGTTGAGATCTCGAGAGGCTGACGGCCACACCATCAACTAGTTACCTTGTATGCTGTAAGAGCCTATGAAGGCTTGGGTGGCCATGGTAGAGTGTGATGGAGCGTTGTCATGTATGACAACTAGAGTCGTAAGAAGGACAAGGGTATGTCATGTAACCAGGGATCCAAGACCTCCTTTAAGAGATTGCAATAACATGAACAGAGGTGCCTTGAGCTCT
Organism: Ceratothoa steindachneri; assembly: GCA_963969495.1. Classification (NCBI taxonomy): domain Eukaryota; kingdom Metazoa; phylum Arthropoda; class Malacostraca; order Isopoda; family Cymothoidae; genus Ceratothoa; species Ceratothoa steindachneri. The sequence continues at coordinate 154,544,182 of OZ018319.1, forward strand.
TTCCTCGATGATGAGTGATTTTTGTTCATCTTTGAGACCTCAGCAACGTCGCATTGTTCTTATAGAGGATAGATGCTATTAGCGTGGCTCACCCAAACAACGACGAATCTTGAAATAAAAAATTGAAGGACGTAACACAACACAATGAAAACATGACATTAGTGCTGCCATATTGTGCAGACCAGCTGGGAAAAGTTTTATCAAAACTGATTCTCATAGAAATGAGAGATCCCAACCTTTCCTATCAAGCTATTAGCGTGGTTCAGGGTATATATACGGAGGATCAGGTTTTTTTTGGGGGGGGAATAAAAACAAACACTGCCTTCTTCAGCAATACTGCGATGGAAGCAGAAAATAAATAAGCAATTCCAGCTGCAACAGTAGAAGAGAATAATGGAGGGTACACTATGAAAAATAGTAGTCCAACGAAAGACATCAGAAGGTAGTAGTACTCCAATCACACAGACAAAATGGAGAACAAAGAATAGGCAGCAAAATAAGAAAAAAGTTAATGAAATAACCGAATCGGACACATGAAGAATCGTAGTAAGTATGCAATGTCCTGAAGACAAGAAAAACAAGGCAGATAGAACAGGAAGGATGCGTGTAAGAAGTGAATGACTTGTTGTCTTCCTTTAATCGTGCAAACCTAAAACACCAAAATGCAAATAAAATGACATTTTAAAAGAAATTAAGAAATGAAGCAAGGGAAGAACTAAAACAAGCAAAGTAAATACTACAAAAGAAAGACAACGATGAATCCACATAGCATATTAAAAATAATCCCGATAAATGCTAACAAATGTAAAAACGAATAAAGTCAACAGACCTAAGTCACATGTTTTTCATTATTTCAATAATTTTGAAAAAAAATAATTAACAACCGTATTAGCAATTAACAAACATATCATCTGACCTTACGACCTTCACAACTTTCAAAAACTCATCGAAAAGTAGAATGGCTACCATCCGACCGACCGACGGATCTACATAGTAACTTATATAGTCGCATTAACGCGACTAAAAAAAAATAACCTTTTGAAACATATTCCGAGAATTATGCCCAGATGGCATTGCGATCTCGGAGATGGGACTACATGCTGCTGCGGGAAAATTAAAGCTATTTAACTACAATATTTTAGCTACAGACCCCACATATGAAAGACACGACGGATTTGCAATATCAATCAAGAAAGGAATAAAATACCAGGAATGGAAATACATAGATGCATAGCTAGGAATAACAGTACAACTAGAAAACTTCCCTAATAGTAACAGGGTACCAACCACCCCGGCGAGACTATATTCCATTACCTAATATAATGGAGATAATTGAAGCAAAACATCCAACACTACTTCTTGGAGAGCTTGACGCCCGCTGCTGGGAGTCAGGATATAGAATGAAAATTAAATGGGGAAAAAAATGGATATGCTGATAAATAGGAATATAGTCCAGAGAATCAGACCTACGTTCCCAACTTACAATATAGGAAGATACTCAACAAAATCACATATGATACTAAGCACCAAAGTCATGACTTGCAATCCACACACGGAAGCCGTGGTCGTCCCCTGCAGCGACTACATCGGAATAATGGTGCAAATAAACCAAAATCCCTTGCAGGTCTCGATCCCAAAGAGGAAAATTAACCAAAAGCAAAAAGAGAAAACTATAAGGAGAGATTTAAAACATATATTCCTACACCTCTGCAAAGACGACACAAAAGCAAAAGAGATGAATAACTGATATAATATAACCAAAAGAATAACAAACGGACAAAGAAACGCCCAGTAGATACAATATTTGACACTGATACACTGAGGATGGACAAGAGAAATGAAAAGGAAAGTAAGGAAGATAACAACGTCAAATCTACCGGAAATTACAGACTGAAAAGAAAAATGACGATACTCATCGAAGAGCAACAAGGCGAAGAGGGGAATGGTGAATTGAAAGAGCGGAGAAAGAAAATCATATCAGTGAGTAACCAAAATAAAAGGAAGACCAAAAATAGAAACTATCAATATAGGAGTTGAGAATAGAGAGCCATCGAAGAGGATGAAAGAAACGAGCAAAGACCCTGGGAACACTGGGAGGGAATCTTTGCAGTAACACCGGGGGACAGCGCCTCGTTTGGCGAGCGCACGGAAAACCTGGTAAGAACACATCTTAGTATCAACATACAAAGCATAAACCCGGTATAAATAGTAGCAGAATAAAGAGTATAACACATGGGTACTGGTGCTATAATAACCAAAGAAAGGTTTAACAGCGCAATACACTCAGATAAATAAAGTGTCCCTAGAACATCTGCGCTGACAAAGATACACCTGACAAAACACCAGAAAATATAATATATGGCTAACCAAGCTGTGTAATGCCTACTATAATCGAGGATACTTTACAGTTGGATTTCAAATAGCAAAAATCATATTTATTCCCTAAATGGTAAACCAACAAATAGAGTAACGAGTTACAGACCGATCTCGTTACCTAACGTCCTTGGTAAAGTCCTGGAAAGAATAATGAACATAAGGTTAGTGGAACAACTGAAAGATAATGAAGTATACAACGAATATAAATTTAGATTGGGGAAAAATCGCGACAAGATAATGACAATAGCAATAATAACAGAAAAGATAACAAAAGCAGAGAAATTCACAATCGACATGGAGAACTTTCTCTGTGATAGTATACGGAATGGATCAGTGTACATAGATCTGGATTGTTATAAAGATCTAGATCTCTACTCAATATATACAGCAGATATCCATAGGTTCATAACACCGGATAGCTTGAATATCTAATAAGCAGACATTACACGAATAGAAACAACCCCATACTGAAACAAGATACCAAGCAAGGTTGACGAAGCTAGAAATAGAAAGTATCAACATCCACAAAAAGGAATGGAAATTAAAAGGTCGAGGAATTATGGGTGTACAACCTAGTCCGTGGGTCCGTAAACGCATAAATAGGCGGCCGAAAGCTGAGAGGCCGCGCGTGAATGAAGAGTAGGAGGTAGGCCTCGCTCCAGTTCAATGGGAGCCTCAAACAAAAGGGAGCATAAGTGAGTGCGCGAGGCTGGCCTTAAAGAGTTCGTAAAATGCCAGGATTTATTCAAGGTTATTTAAAGAGACTACCCAAAATAAATGATTTAATAACAAAAAAAAGTAATGACAAAAAAATATGCAATTGCAATGAGCAGACCGGACATGGATAATGAAATAGGAAAATGAAAATGAGACTCGGTAATTAACAAATTATGGACAGCAGGGAATAACCTCGAGAGGGGATTAAAAAAAACGGGCGGAAGGACCTTTACCTTGCGGATTAGCTTCTCGGAGAAGGGAAAGGTGGTCACGGAACCAAGACTTGGATTGCACTGGATGAGAAGATCTTGCAGCGCGGCGATGAGATTTAGCAATGGGAGACGATTACCTCAAGGAAGAGCGAGATGAGGTTGAAGCAAGATGAATTACTCGTGGACGGAGTAGCTAGATACACTTAGGCTTGTGGGAGTGCACTCGGACGGGGCGACGTACTTTCGTGAACGGGATGAGAGGAGTATGTCGTACGAACTCTTCAAAGAAACCACTTCACGAACTTGCCTATAGAGGATGGTCAAAAGTTCACGGTAGTGACCTAGCCGACGAGACCTTCAAACTTCAGGGGTTCGATTCGAGATGAAAGGGGGACGTATCTTCGAGAGACGTGAGCTGTCCTAGTAACAGGGAACCCGGAATATATATACCCAGCCGGCTAAGTTGCTAAAAGGCCTCCAGGCACGGCTGTTGTATCAAGGGAAATCCTGGCGCCAAACAGATTAGCTCTGTTTCAGATAAGAGTTTTCAAAGATGATCGTCTGGTGCAAATTCTGGCCTCGAGGCAGGGGGTTGACTGGGAGCTCCTGTCTGGCGAGGGATTAATTTGTACACGGGTCAATTAAGGGGGGGGGGGGCTGATTTAGGCAAACGCAGGTGGAATGTCTCACCGGCTTCCACGTGAGAATCTTCGTTATTGTCCTTCCTTAGGATTTTGTTTGAGTGAGACCACGTGGTCTCTGCTCAAAAAAGTGGTGAGTTCAAGGTGGTCCTCCGAGGTCGTCCTCCTACATAAAACAACAATTCAGAAATTTAAAATTAGTCCAATAAGGAGAAAGAAAACGGTCCAGATAACAATAGATGGAAATGATTACATTGGCCAACACCAATTTTATTGTCTAAGTATTTTTAGCTGATTTAGGGCAATTTTAATGTGTTGAATCCCCAAATCACATTGGTTTTGTTCAATCATGTTAACCTTTTGATTTATTGCCACTTGATGTTTTTATGGGATTTTTTTTTACATTTACGTCTATCTGATATTTATATGATGCAAAAATCTTTCCTATTTCTTTAAATAAACGAATTCTGAAGAGTTTACATGCGCCATTTTTTTACTGGCTGGTATTTCTTTAATGGGTGAATGAAATGGATTTGGCCATAAGATCTTGCAAAAATAAGCCCGATGTATTCTGCTACATCTGCGGCGAATACCCTGATGTTCCTAACAGGAACCCAGTCACAATTTTCATAAAGTGTGTTTACTATGCTTATTCTGGTATCGAACTTGGTGACCAGGATAAAGCTTGGGTGCCACACATAGTGTACATGACATGCACCGAGTATCTGCGTCGTTGAACCAAGGGCAAGAAGAGTGGTCTGAAGTTTAGAATTCCCATGGTTTGGAGGGAGCCGACAAATGTTGGCACTTTCTGCTATTTTCTGCGCTATTGATTTGACTTGGATCAACAGAGAGAAAAGGATCAGCTTCAAGCATCCAGATATTTAATCAGCACGTTGTCCTGTAGCCCATTCTGATGAAATTCCAGTACTCGTCTTTGGAGAACTTCCTGACATTAGTGACGAAGATTCCTCCAGTGTTGAATAAAATTAAGAATATGAAGTGTTTTTTCGACGATTATTCTTCACATCCTTCTTTCCAAAAGGAGCCAAATGATCTAGTTTACAATCTCAGCTTGTTAAAGTCCTCTGCCAAATGTCTTTGTGTGATGTACAGATATTTTGCAGCTTCTGCACAAGCTTGGAGTGCCACAGTAGCAACCCGAAGATTAGAGACTGTTCATTGAGAGCAGCTAGCGATTACTGAAGTGTGTTCTGCACAACGGCAACCAATTTGCCTAGGTAGCCCTTTTTCACTCGACTACTCTGAAGGATAAGTATGAAGCGGTGAAGTACATGTTGGAAAAGCTCGTTATGATCAGCATGACTGGTTGATTTGTATGGATCTGAATATGGTGAACATTTTGATGGGACAACGTTCCGGGTTCACCAAGTAAATATGCTTTCTGTACATGTGGAATATTAAGGATCGAGCTCAGCATTACACGAAGAAGGACTGGCCTGTACAGGAGGAAATGGTACCTTGCAAAGCAAGGAATGTCATAAAAAAACCTCTGGTGGACAGAGAGAGGATACTTTTGATACTATTGCACATAAAGCTCGGCTTGATCAAACAGTTCACTAAAGTTCTGGACAAGGATGGTAGCTGCTTCACTTACTCGTGTCACACTTTTCCAGGATTGACCATAGAGAAGATGTTGAAAGAAGGCATCTTTGACGGCCGTCAACTCTGTTAGCTCATCAGAGATTCAAGGTTTGAAAACTCAATAAACAAAATGAAACTGGAAGTGTGGGAGATTTTTTCTGGTCGTGAAGAATTTTTCTGGCAACTAGAATGCCAGGAACAATATAGAACTTGTCACCAACATGCTGACTGCTTTCAGAAACCTCGGATGCAATATGAACATCAAAATGCATTATTTCGCCTCAGCTATGGATCGGTTTCCTGAGAATCTGGGATTAATGAGAGACAAGCAGGGGCAGCGATTCCATTAGGATATGAAAGAGATGGGGGTCAGGTATTAGGGACGCTCAGATGCAGCCATTATGGCTGGCTTCTGTTAAACTCTGAATAGAGACATCCGTCCCGCTATGCATTCTAGAAGTTGAATAAACGAAAGTTCATGTCCTGAATTCTGAACATTGATGAACTAATATCCAATTTACATGCAATTAACTTTATCACTGTCTACTATTCAATGTATATGTCGTAGAATGACTCCCGACGATATTCCATATATCACTATTCGTTGAGGGAACTTCCTTAATTATCTTTAGAGTGCGTTACTGTCTGGCGGCCGATATTATGTATCTTCGATATGCTTAAGAAGTGGAACTGAGCTCAAGGATAATAATATTGCTATCATTAATAAAATAGAGTTTTATTAATAATAACTATCAACAAACACAAGACGGAAAATATTGACATAAACAGAATGGAAAGGGTCGTGGAGACTCGGGCTAATCCGAGGATTTAAGGGATTAAAAAAAGGTAAAACAAATATAGAGTTAAAGAGATGGGATGGTTCGATAAACCATTTAAAGCACAGGATAGAATTGACAAAAGGGTTAAGTACTCAAAGGTGACGTTTGGCTTACGTAACTTTTACACTAGTGGTGCAGTGGAAGGTGGCTTGAAGAAGTTTCGGTCCGCTGGCGAGTTCCAGCCGAAGGGGGGGATAAAAGGATCCTGACGTGGCGTCTTGGGAAGGAGAACCGTTTCTCGACGAACGGCTTGAAGAACAATGGCTGTTCTAGGTTGTTCTCTTCTGAACAAAGGGGGGATGAGAACCGTCTCTTGTCTACGGGCTCAAGAACAATGGCTGTTCTAATGTTGTTCTCCTCTGAACAACAAGGGGGAAGGGTGAGAACCGTCTCTTGTCTACGGGCTCAAGAACAATGGCTGTTCTAGTGCTGTTCTCCTCTGAACAACAAGGGGGAAGGGTGAGAACCGTCTCTTCTCTACGGACTCAAGAACAATGGCTGTTCTAATGCTGTTCTCCTCTGAACAACAAGGGGGAAGGGTGAGAACCGTTTCTTGGCGAAGGGCTCAAAACGAACAATGGCTGTTCTAATGCTGTTCTCCTCTGAACAGCAGGGGGGGTGAGAACCGTTTCTTGGCGAAGGGCTCAAAACGAACAATGGCTGTTCTAATGCTGTTCTCCTCTGAACAACAGGGGGGGTGAGAACCGTTTCTTGGCGAAGGGCTCAAAACGAACAATGGCTGTTCCAATGCTGTTCTCCTCTGAACAACAGGGGGATGAGCCTTGGAGACTTGGCGTCACGAAAGGCTCGAACCTTTGGCACTCAAGGAATATTGTCCTCCTTCTGGACAAGTGATGGCGAATCTCGAGGTCGAGGTCCCTTGGCGCACAAAGGGAGAGAGGGTCGTGGTGATGTTTCGCGACGAAAATCTGGATCTCCAATCTGCTCTTAGTGGTAAAGTTTCCATATAAATAGCCAGGACATCTCCTTGGCGTGGGGGGACAATAGAGTGGGAGCTTCGAGGGAATGCACAGCCAGGCCGGAGAACAATGCCTTATCTGCCCATAAGCCTAACTCAATCTGGCGAGGTCGGCGTATGGGGGCGAACGGGGGGAGGATAACCTCCTTGTTTAAACATTGACATCCGGTAGCTGTGATAAGACTCCAAGCTTCGAATTGAAGATGCACGTGGGCAGCATCGTGGTTTTAAATAATATGGGATAGGAGTTGAAATTAACGCAGCTTCAACTCGTTCTATCACAGTATACTAATCAATATTTTAACATTCAATTAATAAATTGTGTTATAATACGATGTTTATTATCTTAAAACTCTACTTCGGATGAGAAATATTCACAAAAATGCAACTGAAAATATCGCAAAAATGTAATCGATTTAGTTTTCAGATTGGAGGAAAAAGATGTCATTTTTAGATTTAACGGTGCAAATATTTCCTATATTAGTTGCAAAACTTAGAAGACTTATAAAGATTTTCTTTTATAACCCAGTATTATAGATATACCAGAGAGGAAACTGACTAAGACTGGGAATAAATTCACCGAGGAATTAGAGAAACGAAGAACATCGCTATCGGCAAAAATGAGAAGACTTAGCAGGAAAAACAAGAAGAAGATATACAACTAAGCGGTAAAATACGTTCTGACGTATCCGCCAACCCAAATACATTCACTATCAAAGTTTCATAAGTAAAAATTACAAAGGATAAAAAAATAAAGACATTTACTGGATTATTAACACAAAAACGACTCGAACGTAGATCTCTTAGAGTCTTAGAGCAGGAAGTAAACATGCTACCCTTCAACTCGGTTCTGACGAATAGATCGTTAGAATATGGAGAAAAATAGAAGAAAAACATTTAAACTTATTTAATGAGACATCAATTGAGTATAATGCTAGAATAAACAGATGACTCCAAAGTAGAAGAAAAATACTACAAGCAAAAGAGCTAAAAATATATATATAGACATGTGAAAAAACTGACGAGTTATGAGAAAAGATAAGAATAAATTCAAGGAAAAAAAGAGTGAACAAATAAAAAAAGGCTAGAGCATCTCAACCGGGAGGATCATTACTCTCGATTAAGAGATTCTGAAAAGAGAACAAACGATACAGATAGACTACAAAGAACGGCTAGCATACCTAGCCTCTCTATTAAATGTCCCCAAACCCGTATTTGTGCACCGCACCCTTTATGTACCAGCGTCTTCAGGACCTACGGCTTTATATCTTCCACAATTTTCTCTCTATTCACCCTCATTACTATCTTTACAGACCTCTCCTTACTAACTTCCGAACCTGGAGGGGATAACTGTTCCAGACTCGTAACCTGCTACTTGGAGGAGCAGCACATCCTCCAGGACCAAGTGCTCATCAGTAAGGCCTTTTTCATGGAATGACTTCAACGCTTTGGTTACGCCTACAGAAGCTTGTGCGTTCCCTCGGTCCCTGTGTGAATTCTTTTGTTATAATATAGCCCCCTCCTCCTTAATTCTTTTCTTCTTTCTTTTCATAGTGTTAAGTAAGCATCTGACTAGCTGCTTCATGTCGCTTCAAAAGAGATTTTAGAACCTCTATAAACAATGGTAATTAATTACTGCAGGTTTCAAGGGACCCGATTTGAGGTGTCCTGGTCGTTGGGGCGCGACTAATGGTATGTGCAGTCTTGGCCTAATGACCACCTTCCTGAGAGTAATGGGCTTATTATCCAATTGCATCCGTTCTTGTGTGTATAATAAGGATGTGCTGCCTATAGTGATTGGCTTTACTGCTATGTTGACTGCCAGGCCAACTCAAAGTCTCGGATCTGTCACATGACTAGGTAAGGGATCCACTCTGTTGCACTTGCCTCTATGGCTGCTCAGTTAGGAGCGGTGGCCTTTGGGAAGTTCCCGTCCACTGCGAAACTTTTGGTCATTGTACTTGTCGCACAGTGGTGAAAACTACCCTTTAAAGCATTCAGAGTTGAAGCGCATGAAATGTCCCAAAATCATAAACGGATGTAGCCCACCACTTTCTTTTCTTTCTTTACATTCGACACATTTTTCAAAAATTTGGTTGCCTCGTTGTTAGGCGCGGATCCAGTTGGGGGTGTGCTAGGAGGTTGAAGCCCCACCCCCGCAATTTCAGACCCGTTTATGTTTATATTTCTCTTTTAAGTCATACTTGCATTCTGCTATTAAGAAAGAGTTGTGTAATAGTATACAATATATAAAAATAGTTTTTTTTTAAACCGTTTTGATCAAATATACCTTATATGATGCATATCTAAAATACAAGTAAATTTTAAAAAATAATTAAATCCAATATTATCCGTTAGCTAACGTCCAAAAACTACAATTCATAATTTTCTGATGTGTGAAAAAAATTGGATCTGAGAGAGTTAATGCTCAATCTTGTGTGAAAAAGTGGTATTTATTATCAATACTGGGTAAGATAACCATTATTAATCATCAATGCCCTTTTCTCAGACTACTCAGAGATAGGAATTCAGGTTAGCCCCCTAAAACTTTTATCCTGGATCCGCCACCCCTCACTGGCAAGATTCAATGAGCAAGAAAGCTGGAGCAAACAACCCAGTTTGATTTTGAGGTGGACGAAAGCATCGATAACACATTCGACTGGTGAAGGGACGCCCATCACAACACTCTCAATTCGAAAGAGGAAACATCCTGTCCTCTACTTTCCCAAGGGCACCTCCAAACTTCTAGCAGGGAGGATCACTCTCATCTCTTAAGTCTCTAGGTAGGGGAGTTCCTCCATTACTTCCTTTTTCAGAATCGCCTAAGGGCGACTCACTAGTTGAATTAGTAACACGCAACTCTTCTTTCTCGCATGGGCCCGCTAGAACTGAAAATACCCAGGGCAAAGGGGCCGCGAGATCATCCGCTCCCCATGGGAGCATTTAGATATCGCGAACTTCCTTAGAGGCGCAAATCGCAGCAGGGTTCATGGATCCGTCCCTTTTGGCGTTTATAATTTCAGCAGGACATAGACCTAGTAAGTTACTGTTCGGTATCTTCGACACCTTGAGGTCAGATGGTCATATGGAGGCCCAATCTCGAGATGAGCTTATGGGGGGGAAAGCGCATATCTTTATTATAATTTTTATTTAATTATTCTTGATCATCTTGCTTTTTCAATTGATTTTCTCTTTATCGAATCTTCTTCTTGTTTTTGACTGAATTTCCTTATTTCTTTAAGTTGGCCCTTCAAACATTTGTCTTCACTTTTTCTTGACTTCCGTATTCTTCTTGGCTGGGTTGGTCCTTAAGCTTCGTTTTCTTCCTTTCTTGATGCATCTTCATTTTCTTCCATTTATCTGGGTTGATGTTTTATTCTTGATTCTTGTTGAGTTGGTCCTTCACGCGTTTTCTTGCTTTTCACTTGGTTTCCTCGATGCAGGTTGTCTTCCTCGAATCTATTTTCTTCTTCTTGACTCAATTTCCTTTAAGTTGGCCCTTCAAACATTTGTCTTCACTTTTCTTGACTTCCGTATTTTTCTTGGCTGGGTTGGTCCTTAATGTTCGTTTTCTTTTTTGATGCATCTTCTTTTTCTTCCATTTATCTTGGGTTGATGATTTCTTTGAGCTTCTTGATTCTTGTTGAGTTAGTCCTTCAAACGTTTGCTTCCGTTTTCTTTCTTGGGAAATCTTCATAAAAGTTTTTGGACTTTTGAGTTTCGAACGCGGTACCTCTTGATTTAAACGCCAATACTCTAGCCATACGATTGGCCGTAGTCCATTTTTGTTTGGTAAGTTTATCGGCCATTTATATTATCGAGTTAGAAGGAATTTTCTTTTCTTACATTTTCGCACCCCTACAAGCTAAGACCCGAAATGACAGGGTTTTCTCCTTGGAGTGGACACTGACTCGGTGAGAGAGGCGAAGCGTATGTCCAATCCTGGGTAAGATCCTCTCACAAGAACATGGGGCCACGATGAGTCAAAAGGAGAGGAGGGCCTCCTCCCCTCGATGGTGCTCCACAGGTCAGTTTTTATTTCGGAAAGGACCGGGCCAAGAGTAGCCCAGCTGCCCCAGGGACCCATTTAACGTTGATGATGGGAGAGAAGAGAGTGCATTCACCGCCATTTCCCCTAAGAAGACAAAAATAATAAAATATAAAAAAACAAGGAAATCATATTCGTCTGGGGCTGTTACAGGGACGGGCGGTTCTCTAGACGACTAGGGAGGTTATTAGGTCAGTCTGGCACGTGAAGCAAGGAGAGTTGATAATGTATGAAATCTTCGTTGAGAGACAGCCTTGCGTCTTCGAGCCCACCGTTTTTTAACTGTTTTTTACTCATTCGCTCTACTGATTAGTACATGCTCTCCAGAAAAACACATATTCCATCAGCATCAAGCATATTTCAGGGTTCATAGTAAGAACTGAAGGTTACCCGATTATTGGACGGGAGCCTTCTGGTAAATGTGGCTGAATATACCCAACCAGTCATGACTCGAGTGTACAGGTGAACACTAAGTCTACCATAAACTTCATGAAAGGAGCATTTTATGCAAGGGAGCTCGTTGGCGACTCCTTAGAATACATCACAGAAGATTTTGGCAGTCCAGAGAGTGATCAAAGTCGAACGTGTGATGATGAACAGGGAAAGACCAAGAGACCCACCCCTACACTCTTCGTCACGTTTCATCATGACAGGCCCCATTGGTCGGTGCAATCTAGTTAGAATCGCTACAGCGTTAAGCCATTCGTGCCATTTTCAGGGTGTTACCACTGCCATCGCTCCAGCATTAATAAAAAAACTTGCAGACGCGTTAAGTCTGGCCAACACGAAATTTGTGCTGACTTCTCCAATACCTTACATGATAAAGCTGTATTGTGTGAAGGACAGGTGTATGAATTGTGGCAAGCATCCTCCTATTTCATCGAAACAATGTGACTCGTATCTTTTAAGAAAGACGTCCTGGCCGTTTAGGCTGCAGACCGAATCTCGTTTTGAGAGGCGAAACAATTGGTCCTGTCGAGCCCTGGGAGCTTTCTAAGTCCTCGGACCAAAGAGCACAGGTGCCCATTATGAACCCATCTGCGCATTCCTCCTGCCCCGGGTGCAACCCTCGTAAATTTAGCACAACATGGGCTAGCACCAAGCCCCAGCTGAAACTAGGTACCCCTGCGAGACTCTTTCGCAAAAGGTGAAGTAGTCGCACGTCTCCACCGAGTCATTAGACTTGCAGGAGGTGAATTCTAGGGAGGTATTCATGGGATTTAAACGGTAAGCAACATTCTGGGCTGGCCACTTGATTGAAGGGCTGGAGATAGGTGTCCTAAATGAAAGGGAATTTCCGTATCATTGCACGAGAACCGCTTCATTATCTTGTCTCGATTTTTCACCTTGTTCTCTGGAAGTACAGCTAGTTTTTTGTGTTTTTTTATTGTTGTTTTGTTTGTTGTTGTTGTGTTTTGTTTAGGGGGAGGAGTAAGATCATTTTATGAAGCCGTAGAGTTCTTCTCCAGCAGCCTCATCACCCCGAGCCCCAAAGGTTTAGAGAGAGAGGAAAAGATGGCACGTGCGATGAGCTAAGCCTTCCCCACTAAGCCATCGAAGGCAAAGGCGCTCTCTGGAGCCATCGATTCACGGAGATCTGTATCCAGGAAGGCTTCGGACATTCCCGCGAGGGTCTTCACTTTGAGGAAGGTCTTCGTCTCATTCAAGCTAGGACTAGAGAGAATTTTCTTTCAATGGAAATGACTTTGACTACGAGCTATCTTGGAGTAGCTGTGGAAGCTCGTCTCTTTCAACTTCCCATTACCTATTTCTTTCCAAGAGTCGATCTTGGGTACATCTCCATGTCCCTCTCTCATAGGGAAGAAGAGTTTCACAAGCCTGCCACAGCGGGATATAGTCGGAGCAGGTGTATTAGCAATTTACACTCGAAGTGTTCCTTCTCTTTTGGTTCTAAATACCTCCTTTCAGGCAATGGCCGTGCAGTTGCACTTTGATAGGAAGTATACTATTCTTTCTGCCTATATTCCACTGTCAATTAACCTAAATATGACCTTCCGCTGCGTCATGGCATGGTTGCCGAGACCCATTCTCCCGCTCATGGCTTTAAATGGTAGACACTTATTCTGAGGGCGGGGGACTATACAATCAATCCCAGGGGACAATTTCTGGAAGTCATGATCGAAGAGCTCTCCTAAATGTGGACGAACTCACTTATCATTGACAGAAAACCGATTCATTTTCTTCATCGATCTATCATGTGCTCTCCGGAAGCACAGTGGTATTTTTTTTTATTTATTTATTTTTTTTTTGGGGGGGGTAATCGATGACATTTATTGTAATGACCAATTTCTCATTCAGATAGCTTCATTGTGCACCGATTGTGCCTGAGAAACCACATCGCTGGAGCTAAGGAAGCGCAGAGGCCTGTATTTCAAGAAATGACTGATTTATCCACCACAGTAGAGGAGTTTAGGTCGTTTGATGAGGCCTTTAGTTTTTCTCCTCCAATCTCATCCCCATGGGACTGACTTCAATTGCTAGAACATCTTGTTGTTTTACACATCCTCCCCGTGCTTGGTAGTCAGCCGAGTGTAAGGTGTTTCTCAAAAAAAAAGAGAATTACAAGCCCGCTCAAACGATTTCATCGTTTGTGAATTTCGTCGAGTGAGGGCAGGTTTTCGAAGCATGCTTGCCGCTCTTCTTGGGGAACACACGTGTCTTTAATTATCGGGATTATTTCTCTGTCATAAGTGTGGAATCGCTTCAAAAAGATTCGGGCCAAGTTCTTGCACCCCTTCCCCCCCTTCTGTACTCCAGGAGGACAGGAACACAATCTCGGACCCCTTGACGGTGGCACAGTCCTTCACCACCACTCTCTCCGCCTCTTTAGCTAGGTTTCTGATACGCCAGCATTTAAAGCACGTCGTGAGGTCGCTGAAGGCTGCCGACTGGACTTCACCTCCAAAGGTAGAGAGCCCTTCAAGGACCTGTTTATTATATGTGAGCTTCGATCCTCTCTCGTCCGGGTGCGGATACCGCCCATGGTTCAGACAATATCTCGTGAGCTATGCTTCAAACCTGGGTGAGAGAGGCATGGTCTTTTTGTTAATCACCTTCAGTATGATCTAGATAGAGGTTATCCTCCTGGACTTCTGGCGAAAGGCTACCCTGCATCTATTTCGAGACCTTGGGAGAGTTCGCTCTACCCCGTCTGGTTTCCACTCAATTCCTCTAACTTCCAGCGTGAGCACGTTAATGGAGAAATAGGTTAACTATAGGTTCCATTATTTTCTGAACAGCGGAATTCACTCGTCTCTCGGACAGCGGGGCATTTCGGAATAAGCTTTAACATCGGATTATCTACTATGGCTAAAAAATCATCTTATCTCTGAAGCCTTCCTTCGTGGACAGCACTTCACCACGTTATTCTTTGGTCTGGAAAAGACATAGGCTACTGCATAGCGATATTGTATCATGGAGAACATTAACACTATGGGAGAGAGGGAAGGCCTCAGATTCTTCGTGAATGAGTTTCTACAAGATTGTTGATTCTGCGGAAATGTAAAGTGTGACTCTGGTCAAAAGGCGCAGGAAGAGTTCATGTCTCAGTAACATTATCTTTGCCTTGACCATCAACGCTATTATCTTTGTGCTGCCAAGTTTTCTTGCTACGTTCTAAGTGGAAAATAGTCAATCGCTTTTGGTGCAGTCCAGATGCATAATCTGGAGGGTGGACTACAACAGGCCAAAGCACACGGCTTCCGAATTTCTTTGGCCAAGAACTTTTGTTGTGGTGCGCACAAACACAAAACACTGCATAAGTAAATAAGAAGTTTTGTTCGACAAGGAAGAGTATCTGCCCCTACGTGTGAACGTTCTTTGAAGTATTAAAGTTTAGCAAAACAAAATAAATAATATAAAGTACCTCATATTTTAGGCTAGTAGGCTAATTTTCATTCCTTTTTTTTGTATTTATCATTTTATAAGCTATTTTATATTCGATTTTGTGAATTTCAATTTTCAATTTTCCAGTTGCATTATTGCAGTAAGATGGGGATTTTACATTGCTTAATGAGGTTATTAATATATTTATGCAATGCTAAACAATGAGGGGTGCGCATTACTTGCTCAATGTTCTATAAAATTAAGAAATCTATTATTTTTTATATTATTTTTTATATCTATGTAAAAATGTTGTAAAATAACAATTCTAACCATTTTTTTAAATATTATATGCCTTTTCATAACATTTGTCTATAATTTAGTAGTAGTAGATCCTTTAATTTCAGTGTGGCATATAAAAATAAAAACATTTAAAAATTGTATAAAGGTCGTACGGAGCGTGTCCTACATGGTCACGATCGGTACAAAAATAACTTTTTCAAAAATTACACCATAAATCCCAACTGGTAAACATATTTCAAAGTTCTGTATGTGAATAATAAAGGTATTTACGAGTATGTGAGCTTCCTCTTGGGCACTTTTGATTTTTGATAACTTTAAAACTTTACTTTTGATGACCAAAAAAATACTTGCAGTGTAGCACTGTCTGATTCTTATTAATCTGTAGTACTCCAAAGATAAACAAATAATCTAAGTGTAAATAATGATTTCTGTATTACTCGAAATAATTAAAATCAATTTAGCATTCAAAGTAACTTGTATCTGAATGTAAATCGAACTTAAGCGGAGTGAGAAGTCAAAACAATATATATACCGGTGTCCCAGAAAAAAAGTTAACCGTACTTTGAATTAGC
Organism: Ceratothoa steindachneri; assembly: GCA_963969495.1. Classification (NCBI taxonomy): domain Eukaryota; kingdom Metazoa; phylum Arthropoda; class Malacostraca; order Isopoda; family Cymothoidae; genus Ceratothoa; species Ceratothoa steindachneri. Next base: position 154,560,317 of record OZ018319.1, read on the forward strand.
ATAACTCCAAAACTATTAGATATTTTTGGATCCTGAAAAAGGTGTTTTATTTAAGAACTATTTATCTGTCGATTCTGGGAATTTCATTAAATTCCCTTTTATGATATTGATACACTAATGGGTTTAGTGGAGGCTATCAAAAATATGTTTGCGCAAGGAAGTAAAATAATGAAACGAAGCATAGGAAGGCTAGGCCACCGTGCACTTTTAAGAGAACCTAGGGAGCTTAGGTTGCCTAGGTCTTTGTGCGATTTTACAAGCATAGCTTAGGCTATTTTACAGTGGTTTTTCAGCCACGCTGTGGTATGATTTCGTCATTATTGCTTACTAAGCAAATCAAGGCGTTTCTGTGTAAAAGTTTACTTCCATAGAACTTTTTTAATCATGCAGTTAACAAAAGATCAACTGGCAGTATTAAACAAGTACAAGATTCATTTGAACAACGTTTTCCAGGTAGGCACCCACCAAGCAAACCCACAATTTGGAAAAATGTTTGCAAATACCAACATGAAGAAATATGCTTAAATCTAAATAAAGGTCGTTCGGGTCGTATGAGAACCATAAGAACAACAGAAAATACCGAAAATGTTCAGATGACACTTCTTCAAAATCCACATGTATCAGTCAGAAAGAATGGGTTACAATTGTCAAAGTCATCAATTAACCGCATTATTAAACATGACTTAAAATGGCATCAAATGCATGCAAGAAACCAGCTTCTTGAAACTGATTTTTCCCGTCGTAGACAATTTGTCGAATGGCTTCTCCATAAACCTGCTCGTTTCTTGGAAAACATTTTGATTGGTGACGAGGCAGCCTTTTCATGAATGGTAAAGTAAATAGCCATAACATTCGGCAATATGCCCCGCAGCACCCCCGTCCCAGCATTCTACTTTGACACACGCATTTGTTAGCAGAAAGTGTCTCTGTGGATGGAATATGCGGGAATGGCTATCTTGTGGGCCCATTGTTTTACGAGAATAACTTGAATGGTGCTGCCTACCTGAGCATGATCAACGAAAGGATCTTCCCGGAACTCCGCCAGATTTACGGCAATCTATTCAATAGACTTTGGTGGATTCAGGACGGCGAACCAGCTCATAGACAGCTTGCTGTAAGAACAGAACTAAGAGAAACGTTTGACAACCCCATGCAATTAAATGGCCCTCAAGATCACCTGACTTAACACCGTGCGATTATTTCTTATTGGGATATCTAAAGAATTAAGTGTACTCTACTCCACCACAAAAGATCAACCAGTTAAGAGATAGTATCACATGTGAAATCAATAGATTTAAGTAAAATCACAACTTAATCAAAAAAGTTGTTCAATCAATGCGATGAAAGGCGCAACTGTGCTTGGAAAGAAATGGAGGACATGTGGAAGGAAACGGTGATTATAAAATTTAAAAAATAATTATATTACCCATATGAAGAGGTATTTTTGTTAAAAATGGATTTAAATATATTTGTTGATTTTAAACTTCGAAGTTTCATTATTTTACTTCCTTGCGCAAACATAATTTTTATAGCCTCCACTAAACCCATAAATTTCTAGAATCGACAGATAAATAGTTGGTAAATTTGATTTGTTTTGCAGAACTCAAAAATCTCTAATAGGTTTTGAGTTATAAGTACAGTTAACTTTTTCTGGGACATCTTGTATATATATATATATATATATATATATATATATATATATATATATATATATATATATATATATATATATATATATATATATATATATATATATATATATATATATATATATATATATATATATATATATATATATATATATATATATATATATATATATATATATATATATATATATGTATAAATATATATATATATATATATATATATATATATATATATATATATATATATATATATATATATATATATATATATATATATATATATATATATATATATATATATATATATATAACATTTATATATATATATATATAAATATATATATATATATATATATATATATATATATATATATATATATATATATGTGTGTGTGTGTTAAACTCTCTCGAAATATGTTCCAATAATATAATTGCAAAGACTCATAAAATGCGTAACGAAAATCTTCCACTTTCGCCTGCGCCGCCCTCTAAAAGGGTTATTTTTAAAAAAAGGTGTTTAACTATTCAGATCTCATAATTCATCTCAAGCGTGAGTACTTTAATTATATACAAACCCCAATTTACTTCTACCATTGTGATATCTAACAAACTAATAATTTACATACTATTTAATATCTCATTGTGATTCGCTAAAACTAATAATTTGCATCCTATTTAATATCCCTTTGTGATTCGCTAACATACTATTATTGTACATCTTAATTTTATTATTAACACTACTGTTTACATCCAATTTGATACCGTATTTTGACCCTATTTTATTTCACATCATATTTAACTTCCTATTTAACGTCCTAGTATCCATTAAACCATCACTCGTGTATACCAATTTGTCTAAAGTTATATTTAATACATCCTATTTTCATTTGTTAATTCTTAAATACATTTTATTTTCGTTTTTATTCATTCTTCCATTCCTTATAATTTCCCAACGTGTTAACTGTCGATCCACGCGCTGATTAGGCCTAGATTCATCGTTACTTCTCTTCTCAAAATTTATTGAGATTAATTCTTGTTCGCTATCTAGGTGCCCATAAAATAATGGTGCCCAGAAAATAATATATCTCCCATCAATCAATAAATCTAGATTCAAACGTAAATTATAAATTCCAAATCCTCGCGGCCATTCACGTTTTCCCTTTCGATCGCCCATTTTCATTCACGCGTTTCATTTTTTTTTAATATCACGTTGTATCCATAGCATCTTTCTTTCAATCATTATAATTCTTAGTAATTTAAATTAAATATTACCCCTTAATACAACTAGTGAATATTTTTTCTTTATACTAAAATACTTTTTTCATGTTTCCGTCGCATGACTAACCTGCGCGCTTCTCTCTCTCTCTCACGCGTGCATACACTCATTCTTTCACCCACAGCAATTCTAAAATTCATTCATTCTACTCTATACGATAATTCTAATTGACAAACCACATACATCCAAAAAGCATCACAAAGGTAAACCTGTCATTGGTGAATGACCAAACGTCTTCAACTATGCAATCAACCGAAGCACAGCAAGGCATAATCAAAACCCCTCATCCATTACTCACACTTCCGGTTAATGATACAACAAACCCAGTCGCTAAGCTTGACTTTCGTGGGTTAATTCTCCGCCTTCAAGCAAAAACGGAAGAATAGAAGATTGTTGCCATAATTAAAAATCATTTAAAGGACCTTATAAGAGCAAAAGGTGCACAATCAGACCTTTTCCACCCTCTCCTAACCGAAATTTTCATGACGGCAGTTGCAGAATATATTAGGCCCTTCATTCTCATTTCTTCGCTGGCAAATTTGAATCAGCTGGCAAAAGCAGCCAACCAGCTGTATAAAAACCAGTATGCAAATTTGGACAGGATACACAATCACGGCTCTGAGCCTAATCATTCCATTTCGCAGGTTCGGCTAACGGCGAGCTCTGCTTGTGAACGACCGGAGCGTGGCGAAATTCCATCCTCCCTAACGAGGGATTAAGCTGCCACGTTATCGAGGATCGAGAGTGACCTGAGCCGGTTGAAACTGCAGCAAGGGACACAGAGCGAGCGACAGCACGGGAAGAGTGAGTGGAGATATAGGACCCGTTCGAGTTCCATTGAAAGAAACCAACGAGGGAACCTCAGTACACAAGGTGAGATGCAATAATTTTCACAATCTTCCGCCTATTCTCACCATAATCTTTCTCAACAAAAGGGTCTCTACAGGTACCATCAGAGATGCAAAGATGTGGTAACAACGCTGTATGTTGTACACAGCCTGTAACCACCATTATACTTTTTCTCACACTGCACCTAGTAGTCTCCCAAAGCATAATGGAACTTTCACCCAATCTACTCAATGGTGTTGGTAACACAACGAATATGGTGCAGAGGCTGTATAATGCTTACAACCGTGCACATATTTACAACCAGTACCACCTCCTTCACCTAATCTCAACTCTCCACTCCAGGCACATCACTCTTCTCAACCAAACTCTTCAAATTTTCAAACTTCAATTTCAACTTCAAATTCTCCTTTAAACTAAAAGGGTCTACCTTCCCTGTCTACACCTTATTTCCTCGGGTAGGTCCTCCCTTTCGCATTTTTTACTCACTTTCTGGTTTCTCATTCCTGGTGGACACTGGTGCAGAATGCAGTGTCATACCAATTCTTAAGGGCGACAAAGCTTGTGCTCCCTCAGATTTAGTACTTAAGGCTGCTAATTCGACCAATATTAGGACCTATAGATGGCACAATCTTTAAGTCTCACTCAATCTCCGTCGAGTTTTTCGATGAACCTTCGCCATGGCCGAGGAAGATTGTCCAATATTGGGCCTCGATTTTCTTTCAGCGCATCCTGGTCGATTCTCGTCAACGCAATCTTGTCGATCGCAAAAATAAACTCACTGTTTCAGTTCGTAC